>CM052363.1:3090187-3117350 GCA_028551485.1 Casuarina cunninghamiana | reverse complement strand
TTACATCTTTCAAATGGCAACCTTTTTGGCTCCATTCCTGAAGAAATAGGGCACTTAAAAAATCTTTAGAGTATAGAGTTGAGCTAAAACCAACTTAATGGTTCTATTCCAACTTCATTTGCTAATTTGAGCAAATTAGAGTACTTATCTCTTTGGGAAAACCGATTATCTGGTTCTATTCCAATAGAAACTATTTGTTCTAGTGGGGTACTTTAATTTCTTTTAATATCCAACAACCACTTTATAGGTAAAGTCCTCAAGGGCTTAAGAAGTTGCATGAGCTTAATTAGAGTTAGGTTGGATGACAATCAACTTATTGGGGTTATATCTGAAGATTTTGGTATCTATCCAAACTTGAGATATATAGATCTAAGTCAAAATAGGTTTTATGGAAAAATCACAAGTAATTGGGCACAATGTCGGCAACTAGGGGCACCAAAAATTAGTGCAAACAATATTATTGGCAGCATACCACCTGAGATTGGAAATACTACTCAAATGCAAGTGCTTGATGTTTCTGTAAATAACATAGTTGGGTGATTCCAAAAGAACTTGGTCGGTTGAATTTATTAGAAAGGTTAATGTTGAATGGCAATCAAATTTCTACTGCTATACCATTGGAATTTGGATTATTGACTAATCTTGACTATCTTTATTTGTCCTCAAACATGATGAGTGATAACTCTATTTTTATAGAGTTATTTTGATTATTTTAGGATATAAATAATATAATTTTGTGAGATAATATTTGATTTTTCATATATTTATTCAAATCTTTATTGTTTATGTAGCAAGCCTCAAAAGAGATGAAAAGCAAAGGAAACATGAAGAAAAGAAGCAAGGCACGTGAGGAATAAAAGAAAAATAAAATAAAATAAAATAAAAGAAGAGAAGGCAACGTGTAAAGTAGCAAAAAGAGGAGGAAAAGGACAAAAAGGACAAGAAAGGAAATAAAGGAAAAGGGCAAAAAGTGAATTATGGAGGGAGAATCTTAGGGCATGCCTCCCAAGATAGCATAAAAGGAACGTGAATTATAAGAAAAGTGAGGAGAAGGCGCCGCACAAGAGAAGGAGAGAGAGAAAAGAGAAAAAGAGAAGAAACCGTGTGTTGCCGCCGGAACCAAGCAAGGAAGAAAAAAATCAAAGAAGAAAGAGAAAACAAAGAAGAAAAAGAGAAATAGGGGCAGGAAAGCTTCCCTCTACTTCTTATTATTCTTGAATTGTAGGAATTCTGTAAAGAATTCTTAAAAAGAAGACAGTGTGGTGACAACTTTCCTTTTTTTCTATTTAAGATGTTTTGCTTAATTTCTACTATTGTTTTGGTTTGTTATTTTAGTATGTTCTAAACTTCTTTTGTTAGAGTGAAGATGTAGCCTAACTATGATGATGTGAATTTTATAAGTTTTTATACTTTGCAAGATATTTTATTTATGTGAGTTATACATTATTATGCTTAATGCTTTTAAGTGATTGGCTACCACTTGAATGATTTGATGTGCATGTTTAAAAATTTAAAAAAAATCATTTTTTTTGTTTGTTTTGTTGCTACTTTCAAGAGTGTTGCAAACGTGTATGACCCATAGCCAAAGAAGACAACTTGTTAATCTTGACCCTGAAATTGAACGCAGAGTCAGAAAGTAACGAAAAGAGCTAAGAGAACAAAGAAGTGAAGTTAGAAAAATGGCGAAGAATGATGATCCACACAAGATTCTAAAAGAATATGTTGCACCAACAGTTCAAGGTGCCACATCAAGCATCAAAAGGCCTACAATTCAAGCAAACAACTTTGAAATCAAGCCAACACTCATTCAGATGCTTCAAAATTCTATGCAATTTAGTGGGCTACCAAAAGATGATCCAAATGCTCACATTGATGCTTTTCTTGAAATCTATGACATGATTAAATACAATGGAGTCATAGTGATGCTGTTAGGTTAAGGCTATTCCCATTTTCTCTAAGAGACAAAGCTAAAAGTTGGCTTTTCTTCCAGCAGGATCAATTACAACATGGGATAATTTGGCTCATAAATTTCTTAGTAAGTTCTTTCCTCCAGCAAAGTCTGCCAAAATGCATAACGATATTACCGCTTTTATGCAGATGGACAATGAATCATTGTATGAAGCTTGGGAAAGATTCAAAGAGCTTTTGAGAAGATGTCCACAACATGGACTACCCATATGGTTACAAGTACAAACTTTCTATAATGGGTCTAGTACAAATCTTCGTTTTACGCTTGATGCACTTGTAGGAGGGGCTTTGAACAATAAGACACTAGAAGAAGCATATGATCTTTTGGAGGAAATGGCGAATAATAGTTATCAGTGGCTTATTGAGAGGTCACCAGTAAGGAAAGCTAGTGGAATTCATGAAGTCGATGCTTTTACTACAATGTATGCACAAATTGAAAAACTTAACAAGAAGATAGATAACCTGAGTGCTCTAGTAATGAGGATTTAGAACATGTTATGTGATCATTGTGGTGGAGGACATGCAAGCATAGAGTGCCAAGTAGGTAACACCTTTGCTCAGGGTACTGAAGATGCTAATTATGTTGGAAATTCAAATAGGCCACAAAATAATCCATACTCCAACACTTACAATCCGGGATGGCGTAACCACCTAAATTTTTCATGGAGTAATTCTAAAACATTGAGGCCACCACCAAGATTCAAGCAACTAGAAGAAAAGAAGCCTAATTTAGAGGAAATGGTCGCCAAGATATTACAGAACAACGAAACAAGATTGCAAAACCAAGAAGCTTTAACTCAAAATTTAGAGGTGCAAATAGGTCAGTTGGCTAATATGATTTCAGGAAGACAACAAGGTTCATTGCCGAGTAGCACAGAGAAGAATCCTATGGAAGATGCAAAGGTAATAACCTTGAGAAATGGCAAATAAGTGGGAAAAGATGACATTGAAAAGGAAAATGTCAGGGATAAGGAAGATGATGTTAGCACACCGCCTAAGGAGGCAACCAAGAGGACATTATTCCCTGATAATCCCAAGCCTTATGTGCCTCCAGTTCCATTTCCTCAAAGACTCTAGCAACATAAAATAGATAAGCAGTTTTTTAAATTTCTTGATGTATTTAAAAAATTGCATATTAACATTCCTTTTGCATATGCATTAGCTCAAATGCCCAGTTATGCAAAATTTCTTAAAGAGATATTGAAAAACAAAAGGAAGCTGGAAAAGTATGGAACTGTGAAGCTAACTGAACAATGCTCAGCATTTTACAAAACAAACTGCCTCCAAAATTAAAAGATCCACGGAGTTTTACAATTCCTTGTACTATTGGAGATTCTCACTTTGATAAGGCATTACGTGATTTAGGAGCTAGTATTAATCTAATGCCTTTTTCTGTTTTCAGGAAATTAGGATTGGGTGAAGTGAAGCTAACCACAGTGTCCCTACAATTGGCTGATCGATCAATTAAATATCCAAGAGGCACTATAGAAGATGTATTGGTAAAAGTTGAAAAATTCATTTTTCCTGCAGATTTTATAGTACTTGACATGGAGGAAGACCTTTTCCAGCAACAGGAAGAGCTCTGATTGATGTACAACAAGGGAAGTTAATATTAAGAGTTCAAAATGATTCTGTCACTTTTAATGTTTTTACTGCTATGAAACATCCCTCAGATGATAGTTCTTGCTTTAGGGTTGAGACAATTGATAAGTTTGTGAATAAGATCTTTCAGGAAAAAGCTTTCAAGGATCCACTTGAAGCATGCTTGGTTCACCCAAGGAATGAGGAAATTGAAAGCGAAGAGATACAAGAGTATGCCAATCTCATGGAGGCAAACCTACCATATTCATAAAAAAAGGCAACAAAGTTTGAGGAGTTGGGACAACACATGACAAAAACTAAGCCATCAATTGAAGAGCCCCCAACTCTTGAACTCAAGCCTTTACCTTTCCATTTGAAAGATGTTTATTTAGATGAAGTTTCTACTTTGCCAGTAATTATATCTTCTTCTTTGATAGAATCAATGGAAGAGAAATTAATTCAAGTGTTGAGAGAGCATAAAGGAGCAATTAGATGGAAAATAGCTGACATCAAGGGAATTAGTCCTTCACTATGCATGCATAAGATTTTGATGGAAGAGCAATACAAAGCTACTGTTCAACCTCAGAGGTGATTGAATCCAAAGATGCAAGAAGTGGTGAAGGTTGAGGTAATCAAGTTGCTTAATGCAAGGATCATTTATCCTATTTTAGGTAGTCCATGGGTAAGTCCTGTGCAAGTTGTGCCAAATAAGGGAGGTATGACTGTTCAAAGAAATGATAATAATGAATTGATTCCAACTAGGATAGTTACTGGATGGCGTGTGTGTATAGATTACAGAAAACTGAATGATGCCACAAGAAAAGATCATTTCCCTTTACCATTTATAGATTAAATGTTAGAAAAACTTACAAGACACGAATTTTATTGCTTTCTTGATGGGTATTCAGGGTATAATCAAATTCACATAGCACCAAAAGATCAAGAGAAACCACTTTCACTTGTCCTTATGGTACCTTTGCTTTTAGAAGAATGCCTTTTGGTCTTTGTAATGCACCAACCACTTTTCAGAGATGCATGATGGCCATTTTTTCTGATATGGTTGAAACGTTTATTGAGATTTTCATGGATGATTTTTCTGTATTTGGTTCATCATTTGACATTTATTTAGATAATTTAGCCAGGGTCTTACAAAGGTGTGAGGAGACTAACCTTGTTTTGAATTAGGAGAAATGTCATTTTATGGTGTAGGAAGGAATAGTGCTTGGGCATAAGATATCTAAAAAAGGATTAGAGGTTGATTGAGCTAAAGTGGAGGTCATTGCAAAATTGCCCCCACCAACATCAGTGAAACTTGTTAGAGGCTTTTTGGGGCATGCAAGATTCTATAGGCGGTTCATAAAAGATTTTTCTAAAATTGCTAGACCCCTTTCAAGTTTGTTGGTTAAAGATGTGAAATATAACTTTTTTGATGAATGCTTGCAAGCTTATAACACTTTAAAGGAAAAGTTAATATCAGCACCAATCATGGTAGCACTAGAATGAGACTTACCTTTTGAGCTAATGTGTGATGCTAGTGATTTTGCAGTAGGAGCTGTTTTGGGACAACGGAAGAATGGAGTTTTTCGGACCATCTACTATGCTAGTCGAACCTTGTCAAGTGCACAATTGAATTATTCAACAACAGAAAAAGAACTTTTGGTTGTAGTATTTGCTTTTGATAAATTTCATTTTTATCTAATTGGTTCAAAAGTTATTGTTTGTTCTTACCACTCTACTCTTAAGCATCAACTTGAAAAGAAAGAATCAAAACCTAGGTTAATCAGGTGGATTCTCTTGCTACAAGAGTTTGATTTGGAGATCAAGGATATGAAGGGGATTGAAAATCTAGTTGCAGATCATTTGTCCAGAATTCCCAATTTGAAGGAAGAAGATCACCTGATTATGGAAGAATTTCCCGATCAAAACATTTTTGTGCTCCAATCCATCAAAATTCCCTGGTATGCTAATTTTGTCAATTATTTACCTTTCTTGTTTAAAGTATGTGTAGACCAAGTTATAGGGAGATGTGTTCCTGAGGAAGAGATGGCCAGTATCCTACACCATTGTCATGCTAGAGAGGCAGGTGGTCATTTTGGTGCCACTAGAACTGTAGCTAAGGTTTTACAATCTGGATTTTATTGGCCCACACTTTTTAGAGATGCATATTCATATCTAGTTGCATGTGATCAATGTCAAAGAACTAGAAATATTTCTAGGAAACATGAGATGCCTCTAAACAATGTTGTTGTGTGTGAGTTATTTGATGTTTGGGGTATTGATTTCATTGGACCCTTTCCATCTTCTTATGGAAATATGTATATTTTGGTGGCTGTTAAGTATGTGTCTAAATGGGTAGAAGCAGTAGCATTGCCAATAAATGATGCTAAGGTTGTGGTTAAATTCTTAAAGAAAAATATTTTTACCCGCTTAGGCACTCCTAGGGCAATCATAAGTGATAGAGGGACCCATTTTTGCAACAAACAATTTGAAGCACTTTTGGGTAAGTATGGGGTTACCCATAAGATTGCTACCCTTTATCACCCTCAGACTAGTGGTCAAGTTGAGATATCAAATAGGGAAATTAAGAGAATTTTGGAAAAAACTGTGAATGCCTCAAGGAAAGATTAGTCAATGAAACTTAATAATGCATTTTGGGCCTATAGAACAGCTTCAAAACACCAATTGGAATGTCTCCTTTTAGGCTAGTGTTTGGGAAGGCTTGTCATCTACCAGTAGAATTAGAGAATAAAGCATATTAGACTTTGAAATTTTTAAACTTTGATATGCAGTCTGCAGGTAAAACTCGATTGTTGCAGCTGAATGAATTGCAGGAATTGTGAGATGAGGCCTATGAAAATGCCAAAATATACAAGGAGCGGACAAAAAGATGGCATGACAAATACTTATTAAGAAAAGAGTTTGTGGTTGGCCAAAAAGTATTACTTTATAACTCTCGTCTTAAATTGTTTCCAGGTAAATTGCGGTCTCGATGGTCTGGCCCTTTCATAGTCACAAAGGTATTTCCATATGGAGCAATAAAAGTTGCAAATAACACCCAAGGCACATTTAAGGTGAATGGTCAGCATTTGAAGCCCTACTTTGAGGGAGTCAATATGCAGAAGACTACCTTTGATCTTCTTCCTCCTTGAGTAGCAACATTGAAGATAGTTTGGCTAAAAACTATAAAGCAAGTGCTTGTTGGGAGGCAACCCAAGCATTTTGTTAGTTCTTTTGCTGAAAGTTTTGTTACCACCATCTCCTCAGAGCTCTCTGTGGCTATCACCTACAATCAGGGGAGTTTTCTCATTCCTATTTTACTTTTATTTTTCCTTTATTCTTGCATTATTTCTTTTTGCATTGAGGACAATGTTTCATTCAAGTTTAGGGGTGGGAAAACAAATTTTTTCTTGCTAAATCTAATTGAATTTTTTTTCTCATGTCATGATTAAATCTTTTGTTTTGAATTCTTTGCAATTCTAAGGAAGATGTAGATTCTGTTCAAACCTGCAATTATGATGTGAGTTAAGTGTGATTCTCATTATGTTGATCCATTTATTGAACACTAAAAGTCCTTCATTCATGCTCTAGAGAACATTCATGTGAAGTATGCAATTATCTTAGATCTCTCTTAGATCTTAGAATTTGCTTGATTTCCTCTTGAGGCAAAATCCTAGGCTGCATCTAATTGAGAAAATAATTTAGGCCATTCTTTGGATCGTTTGAGCCTTTCAAGCCAACCTTATTTATTTATCACTAGTCACCCCATTGAGCCTTGATTCATATCCATTTTTATTTTTTTATTTTGACACCCACATATATATACCTTTGAGCCTTTGACAAATTATCTTTCCATCCCACACCCTTGAACATGTTGGCTTTTAGGATATAAGTCTATTTGAGTGAAGAGAAGTCGAGGGAAAGGATGTAATATAGGAAGAAGTTGATTGTAATGATTATGTAGCATAATATGTTGCTTTTGTGAATGCCAAAAAAAAAAAAAAAAAAGAGAAGGGAAATGCAACATTTGTCCAAGAATGGAATTCTCTTATCGCTTATTGTCAAATTCAAGCCATTTAAGGTTCAAAAATTGGCTTAAGCATAGTAGTTGGATATCATCAGCAAGATAAGATTATAATGGTTATATTTCTAGTCCTACTACTTGCTTTATTGTTGCAAGCATGACTGCGACTTTTGTGAGTGTCAAAAATCCAAGTGAAATCAAGCATTTTTCGGAAGAAAGGAATGAAAGAAGTGGTGATAGAAAGAAATGGTTATTAAAAAAAAAAAAGTGACAAAAGCTCAAATTAGATCTTAGAAAGCAATGTGTTCATGGGTGAATTTAGCCTAAATGACTTTCATCTTACCCCTAGCCCAGCCTTACATTATAAGCTTATAAAAGTCCTATTGATTCTTGGTTAGATGATTGGCCTACATTAGTGGAGAGAGGAATGAAAAGCAAACCTATGAGGTTTGGTTAAAGATTTTGAGAGATTGCATATTAATATGGATATATTTGGAATGCATATAGCTGAAAAGATAAGGACTCACACTCACACACACAAACATGGTCAACATAGTTAAGAGTCTATCTATCTTATGAACAATTGTTGTGTTTGGATGAAAGCTATATTTTTTCTTTGAGTTGTTAAGTTGAGCAATTTTGAGTGAATTTCAAGAAGGGGATTTGTCCAAAACACATATTATCTCTTACTTTTGCTCGAGGACTAGCAAAATGTCAAATTTAGGAGTCTATAGAGTTATTTTAACTATTTTAGGATATAAATAACACAAGTTTTATAAGATAATATTTAAGTTTTGATATATTTATGTAAATTTGTATTATTTATGCTGCAAACCCTAAAAGAGCATAAGAAAGAAAGGAAAAGAAAGCTACAATATGGCACGTGGACAAAAAATGAAAGGAAGAAAAGCTACAAGAAGGCAACGTGTAAAAAGCCAAAAGAATAAAGGAAAAGGACAAAAAAAAGGACAAGGAAGGAAATAAAAGAAAAGACCAAAAAAGTTAATTATGAATTGGGTAGGACAAGGGCACGCGGACCGAGAGAAGAAAAAAGACAACATAAAAGGAACATGAAAAAGGGAGGAACGAATTGTGAGGAGAGGCGCCGCACAAGAGAGAGAGAAAAGAGAACAAGAGAAGAAGCTGTGTGTTGCTGCCGGAACCAAGCAAGGGAGAAAAAGCCAAAAAAGAAAGAGAAAAATAAGCCAACCAATTCCAAGTTATTTAGGGAACTTTTTGAAATTGAATTACTTGAATTTAAGTTATAACAATTTTCGCAAACAGATTCCAATTGAGCTTGGAAATTTGGTCCAAGTTTCTAAACTAGATTTGAGCTTTAACTCTTTAGGTGGTGATATGCCTTCATATATTGGCAAAATGCAAAGCTTGGAAGTGTTGAATGTCTCCCATAATAATCTTTCTGGTTTCATTCCAAAGGCCTTTGAAGAAATGCATGGCCTGATATATTTTGACATATCTTATAATGAGTTACAAGGTCCTCTTCCTAATAGCATAGCATTTCTAAATGCTTCCTTTAAAGCATTAGAAGGGAATAAGGGGTTGTGTGGAAACATTAAAGGATTGCAACCTTGCAATGCTTCTATGATATACAAACGTGTTAAAAAAGGTTATAGAATTATGTTGGTTATTGTGTTACCCATCATGGGGGCTCTAATGGTTCTATTTGCTCTATTTCAAATTTCTCTTAACAAGAGCAAAAGAAAGAAAAATCTAGAATTAAAACAAAATGAAAGGCAAGAAGGGGTATTTCTTTCAATATTGGCTTTTAATGGAAGGAAACTATATGATGAAATCATAAAAGCAACTGAAGGTTTTGATGAAAAGTATGCCATTGGGGAGGGAGGATGTGGAAGGGTGTACAAAGTGGAGCTACCCACTGCTGAGGTAACAGCTGTGAAGAAACTCCACCAACAAAATGAGAATAAAATAATATTAGAGAAACAATTCTTAAATGAGATAAGGATGTTACTAAAGATAAGACATCGAAATATCGTCAAACTTTACGGTTTTTGTTCATATGCCATACATTCATTTTTTATTTATGAGTATCTCGAAAGGGGTAGCTTGGCTTCAATGTTAATGAATGAAGAAGTTGCTAAAGTACTTGATTAGAGGAAGAGGTTAAATATTGGTAGGGGCATAGCTTGTGCCTTGGCCTACATGCATCATGGTTGCTCACCATCCATTATTCATAGAGACATATCGAGCAAAAACATCTTGTTGGATTCTGAATACAAGGCTTATGTTTCAGACTTTGGTACAACTAAACTTTTAAAGGTAGGCTCAACCAATACTTCTCTTGTAGGCACATATGGATATATAGCACCAGGTGAATGTATTTTCTAGTTGTTTAATTTTAGATTAAGATTTGTGGCATACATTTGATTTTGTTTTCTTTTTTTTTTTTTTCCTTTTTGCTAGAGCTTGCCTATACAATGAGAGTTACTGAAAAAAGTGATGTATATAGCTTTGATGTCTTGGCATTCGAAGTCATGATGGGGAGGCATCCTGGAGACTTGATCTTTATATTATTATCTTCATCAACTACGGGGAACTTTAATTTAAAAGATATGCTTAACCAGCACCTCCCATTTCCAACAAATTATGTTAAGGATGGACTCATAATAGTTGCACAACTTGCAATTGATTGCTTGAATGTTGATCCACAATCTAGGCCAACGATGCACATGATTGCTTAAGTTTTATAGCTAAAACTATGCATTCCTAGCTTAAGCCATCTATCTCAAGACATTGCACTACAAAAGTCACGTTAAAGGGTATTGATTACTATGTTTATTTGCCATAATGCATGCTAAATTCTTAAGCATGTTTAAGATATTTTATCCATTGAGTTGTATCTTTTGATTACCAAGTATCTACAAGTTATTTTCGAGCCAATTTTGTTCAATATCTAGTTAGAAATGTTTTACTCTATTTCAAGTTAAATTTTGCTGTTCTTATGAAGGGTACATTATGGCACAAGAAAGTGTTAGAATACACAAACAAGAGAAAGTAGAAAAAAAAATGATGTACAATACATGATGTATTGTAACTTACATGATTTGACTTGAAGCATACATTGAAAGAATATATGGTTAGAAGAATTTTATTGTCTATTATATTATAATTCATAGGCTTAATATAGAACTAACACATTTTTATAGGGTGGGCAACATTTGTTTCATTTTTTTGAACAAATTGTAAATGACAATGCTATGTTACTAGATTTCCTTCAACACATTTTTGGTCCCTTATTTGAGTATTAAGAACTAATTTTGACCAATTCAATGCAAGATAGGGATAAATAGGGGTTAGCTGTCTCCATGGGACTTAGAAATGTTGCTGAAAGAAAGTTGTTTCAATAAACTTATGCTCAATTTGGTGGAGACGATCTCCCAATGCATTGGACAAAGAGCTTTGAAATGACTTTGAGGTTACTTTTGTATTGCATTTCCTTTCTATTTGCTTAAGAATATTGATCACCCATTGTTTAGACTAGAAGAAGACTTAAGTAGGATGAGGCACAATGCAACAACAAAGCATATTATCCACTTGAAAATCAATCCCTAGATGATTTACTTGGAGGGAAGCATGTGCTAGGTTAAGAGCAACAATATTTTTTTTTCCTATATATTTCCATTAAAGAGTTGAAGTGCTAAGTTGCATGATTGACAATTCTAGATGATTATACCTTAGATATTTATATAAGTGACACTGAGAAAATAGAACATTTTATATCTATGCCTTCAAAGACTCAATGGAAAATTTTAAATTTTGTTTACAAGGATATCCTAGCTCTTGTGAAGTTGGTTTTTGATAGGGGAACCCAATAGTCCTAACCAAAAGGAACGATTGGAATTCTCAAAATCATGAGTGAAAATTATTTGTGAAGTGGCCAGTGAATACATTATGTCATTCATGTTTTGAGCCTTTTAATATGAAACTTCAAATTTTTACTCATTTTATTTCTTTGAAAGAACTTATTCTTTCAAGTTTCGCTTATCCCTATTCTTGTTGTAATATGAAATACTTTTGGCTTTATTTTCCTCCCAGTTTTTGGTTCCTTTTGCAAGCTGGTATGGATATGAGAGAGTTTTGGTGAACATGACTTTTGTTAAGTTAGAGGCTGAAATAATCCATGAGAAGATATCATACAAGCCTTAAAATAATGTAGGATTGGTCGTGAATCAGAGGTATGATATCCCACGCAGTTGCTATTCCATATTCACCGTTAAATCATGTTGTGTTTATTAAAGCAACTCACTCTACTTGGGCGTGGTTGGTGCTTCTCATTCGAAGTCGGGCTTTTTGCATCCGAATGTACAAATCACTCTCTCTCTCTCTCTCTTTTTTTTTTAATAAGAAATCTAATAAGAATGAACTTTTTGGTTCAAAAGAAATCTAAAAAAGAATTATGTTTTGTAGTATAAACAAGCAACACAATAACCATCACCCCCTACCTTTCTTTCCGTTCATTTTCTTTTCTTGCAATAACATTTTCAAGACACTGCAATTTAAATTCTTTATGGTCTCTAAGGGTGGAAATTTTACCTTGTGGGAAGGCTGCACTTCAACCTCTCTCATTCCTTTCTCTTTCTTTTTTAGATGTGTAGGCGTGGTAGGGTTTAGGGTAGGGGAACTCCTGTATGCAGTAACTATTGACCCTAAGGATGAGTTTCTTTCAATACTGAGGGCCACGGGCAAAGTGCTTGATTCATCTTAAGAAACGCTTTAGGAAGGTTATTTGTCTAGCAATCAACTAACAAGGAATAGATGAAAGGACACTCACAAGTGTCGTCACTACAAGGGCCACTAATGTTGATAAAAAGTTTATAAAGGATGAATCCCACAAAAGAATACAGCAGATCGTACCATTGTAAAAGATCCTCTAAAGATTATGAAAAGATGCTTCTAGAATTGGTTGGCAATTTTGGACTGCATTTTCCTTTTGTTTACTTGAGCATATTGATTGCACATTTTTTAGGTTGTCAAAATATAAGATAGATAGGATCAGTCAACGCTATGGGTTAGGCTAGGAGGGTCCTCGTTCGTGAACTCAATTTTGGCCACTCTGCTAAAGAAGTTGGTCGTGAGAAGACATAAGCGCTAATTGCATGCCTCGTCCTTAACTAAAATTTAACATAGAAACACAATTTTACTTTGAGGAGAACAAGCAAATGTGGTGTTAAGAGTAGTAGTACTTTGGACACTTGATCCTACAAAAAATGACTCAATTTTTGCCAAAAGAAGTTAAATTCAGGCAATCAGAACCTTTTCGAAATAGCCTTTCACATGATCTTATCATGCTCGGTATAGGTGGTCTTCGACAAGGATGTTGCATACCACACAAGTGGTGACTTCTGCAAATCGTAGGTTCTAGACTATTAATACTTTCAATTTAGAACAAATTTCTTGATACATGAAGGGTCCTTTAAGTTTATGCATTGCTCTCATATCTCTAAGAAGATTGTTTGACCAACTTTCAAGAAAGTGGATTTGCGCATACCTTGCTCCAATCAGAAACTATACCATATACAGATGAGGCATTGTTTTAGGGCTAAATTGCGTGAGTCAATCGCATACTTTCAGTTTTATATTTTGAACCTCCCAGCTTTTGGTACCTTTGCAGGCTTATACCGATATGAGAGAGATGGTGTGAAAATAAATTCATGCATGATTTTGGTGTGAACCAGGTATGAAACTGAATCTAAAGTGCAGCTTCTACACTAGCAGTGGAACAAACTACCTCCACATAAGGCAACAAATTGCATTATAGAAATGGTAAGTGAATTAATTAAGTTGCTTTTTAACATAAATTTTGATATTTGGGTTCATTCTCTTCATTCAAAATTTTCCTATAACTTTATTTTAAGTCAGGTTTAGCATTGTTGGATAGGGTACTTGTCCAAATTTTTATCTGCAGCATCGGGAATCGCAAGTTCCAAGTGGGAACAAGCATGTCTCTTTTGAATATAAATCTGGGATGGATAAGGGAAGGACTGCCTCGTCATCTACCCACGAAAGTCATAGTTTTAATTCTCTTCTTCCTTCTGTCATAGTTATGATGGTACTACTGAAATTCCTGGTTTACACACTTTATGTGTAGTATCTACATGTAGTTTTTGCACGATTATTTAGCGAATTTGATGGATAGCTTTAGTGATTCCGTTCTGGCTGACATTTTGATTCTGATTAAAATACTAATGGAAATGCTCCTCATAAATTTGGGTTTTTCAAGTAATTAACAAATAGCTTTTTACCCTTTTTCCTTTTTCCAATTCTGTGCAGGATTAAGCCTTAGTCTGGTTGGCAATGATTTGCTTGCCTTGGACTATTTAAGTCGCTTATATCATTTCTTTTTGACAGCAATGCTAGGATAAGTTTCGTACATTTATATTACATGTTGGTATTATATAGTGCTTCTGCCTTCTAATAATGTTTTCAGAACTTTTGGGCAGGTTCAGTGCATAGTAGGATGAGGATGACCCTCATCCAAATTTGTTAGGACGAACGACAATCGTAAATGGTGCTGTTTGAATTTGTTTCCTTTTTTCGTTTCTGGCCATTTGATTCACTTTCTATCTCGATCTCATCATTTTGTAAAAGTGGCAGGTCCTCCGGAGTCGGTTTTTGACTGGACTACTCGAGAATTAGACTCAGAATTGTCAGACAATCATACCAACAATCAAGCATTTTTCAGAAAACACTGCTGTCTTCTCCAATGCGGAAATGGTAATTACTTTTGCATTCTATTTTTTTATTAGTTAGCAGATAATGACAATTACTTGAAAATTAATTAAAAGAATTAGACTTGGTGATATTATTACTAGTAATTGTAATTGCATTGACAACTTATTTATGAAGACGAACATAACAGGAGTTTTCATTTTTGAAGAGCTTCTGGAAGTTAATTATCTTGCATGGAATCATTTCTTTCTTGTGCTTTATCTAAATGACTTGGTTTTACCATGCTCAGATTTGTTTTGAACTTTTTTGGTCTTCCTTTTGCAGCCAAGGAGTAACAGCAGAGCAATGATGGCTATTGAGTTATGGAGGGTACCTGTGAAGAAATATTTGAACTTGTTATGAGCATGGATGGGACATGGTTTCAGTAGGTGTTTTCTCTTTTCAAATAAATATGTTTACATATTAACTCCTAAAGCCTATTCCCTATTGGTCTCTGGTTTGTGCCACAATTACGCACTATATCTATGGTCCATCTGTCTTTTCAAGTAATTACTGCATTCATTGGAAGGCTGTTTGAGAGTGAGGTTGTCTAGAATAGTGGGTCTGGTGGTTGCTGACACTGCTGATCGTTGTGTTAACCTTGTAGGTTGTAGACTTAAATCTAAAAAATGTTCAGGTTTTCTTTCTTTTCTTTTTCTTTGTCAGTATGTCTCTCTACTTTTCTGCTTTCTTTGGTGGGAAGAGGAATTGCTAAAGTTCATGTGGAAACAAATCAAGTTAGAAATTGATTTAATGATGTACTCTCTCTCAGGGACATTTGAGAGTGAAGGTGTTTAAAACAACATGTTAATTCAAAACTGCTACTTGTTTTCGTTTGTTGGAGAAACTGTGGGCTATGTTGGCACCCCATGTGTTTTGTTTTAGATCATAACTGCTCTGTAAATCTAGATTGCAGCTTAATTTCCAGTTTTAGCTGGCTGATTGCATAAGTTTGGTATATAGGTTAGTTCATGCACCTCGTATTTAGGTGGTATAACATAGAAAACACTTGTATATTTTTGCACTAAAAGTCTTAGTGCCTGCAAACTGGCATTTTGTCTTATTTTTAATCTTTTATTGCCTTCTTGGTACATGATGGTTTTCAAAACTGTTTGATTGGATTCCATATTACAACTTATTTTGTAAAATGTGCTAATACTCATGTTTGAAGATATGGATTTTGTAGTCGATACACAAACATGTAACTCTTTTATGCTTTTACGCACACTAATGCTGGAGGCACCGCAGAGCTGAATGCCTTGAATGTCCAAATATTCCTTGAAATGCGTAGATTAGATTATGCAGAGAGACAGCTTAGGGTTATGCCGCAGATTGACGAGGACCACACACTTAGTCAACTTGCTAATGCATAGTTAAATTTGGCAGTGGGTGGTTCCAAGATGCAGGAACCATATCTCATCTTCCAAGATTTCGAAGAGATGTATGAGAGAAAGTATCAGAGACAAGTTTGATCCTTAATGGGAAGACTGTTTGCTGCATGCACATGTGAAACTTTGATGAAGCATGATGACGACCGTGACAATGTACGTAACTGCTGGAGAATTGTAGATGGGGACAACTTTAGACTTCGTAGCGAGTATTTTTGTTATGACAGAACAAAGGCTTCCTGATATTGTTATGCGTCAAAGGCTTGGTTGCAATGATCAGGGGGCTTATAAGTTTGGATTCTATGAGTTCTTTAAGAAGTACTACTCTGATATCGCTGGACCAGAGTATGCAGCCAAGTACAAGACCTTGATCTATGTTGCTGCTTCTGCATCTGCTGTGGTCATTGCAGGCTTTGCACCAGCCCATCTGAGACAATGAAAGTCCGGGTTCAAACTCAGCTTCCTTTTACTAGAGATGTTTCAGATGGGCTACCTAAGTTTGTCAAGTCTGAGGGAACTCTCGGGTATGCATATCAATATAAATTAGTTCAAATAAAATATATCACTGCATGTGATGATATATTTCTAACCAATTTTCAGACTTATCTAAGGTTGTACAAGGGACTAGTTTCCCTTTTAGGATTTGAGATTCCATGTAAGTTGGTCTTGAGGGAGGAATTAGATTGATAACATTATGTTTTTACCAACAAATTCATAGTAAAGATTTTGAGGACCAATAAAGAAAAATTAACATATTCTCAACTATCATACCACATTACACAATTAGAGTAACAGGACAAAATTTTTACATAATTCTCAAATAAGGTTTTGAAGGAGTTAATTGGCTTTGTTTTTGTTTTTAAACAACATTCATTATTTAAGTCTTCAACCCATATAACCCACTTTCCATTGTGTATGTTCATGTGAAGTTCTGCTGTTACTCTATTCCATTTGGCTTGAAGCATTAAAGTGAATCTCAACTTCATCTCTCTTGAACTTGTGTTAGTGGTTCCATCGGCATTAAGTGACTTAACTGATTGGTTACCACTTCATTTGCGGAGTTCACAATAGAACATGGGAAGAGAAAAGTCCAATTCTCTTGTGGGTGTTATTAATACCTTGTATCATCTTTGAAGTTTCATTCATTTTGACAACCATTATGTTCATTCTTACAGACAATGATGAAGTTTGTATCTTTTGAGACCATTGTGGAGCTTACATATAAGCATGCCATCCCTCAACCGAAGGAAAGTGAAGCAAACCTTTGCAGCTCTATGTCGTTCGCGTATTTTGTGATGTTGTGTCTCATCCTGCTGAAAATATTGTCTCTTTACTCAACAACACCAAAGGGGGGCAACTGTTCATATGAATGGCTCTCCTTGGCATTGTTCGCAAATGCTTGTTCGTTCCTGCATACTTTCTCTTATCCTTTTTTTTTCCTTTTTTTTTTTCTGGTTTCTCCAGGCTTGAAGAGGCTAGGATTGTTGGGTCTCTTTGCCTGTGCCCTTCCTCTCCGTACTGTCATTATTGGAACTCTTATTGGGGCTCAACGGGATATCTACGACGCCTTCAAAGTTTCCATGTGATTGTAAGTCCATCTTACAGTTGCACAACATAGTTTAGTAATTTGGTTTCATATAATTGACATTAGTTGTTAAATGGGATTTGGTGTCATATACAGGCCAACCATTGGTGGTGTTACTACTACGCCTGCCGCGGCTGCCACTGAGCCCGCCAAGGTGTAGAATATCAGAAAATGTTTGGCACAAATTTTGTTATTTTCTGAAGAAGATTGGCACATTGCAAAATTTTGTAAGCATAATAATACCTTTAATTTAAAGCTTTTAAATGCATACTAGAAGTTCAGAAAATAAACCTTCCACACGGATTTTACCCTCATTTTAATTAAACTCACCAAAACTCAAAAGCTTAACGCTAAACAATCAAAGAATAAGATTACTAAATCTAAGATCCAATATCACTGAATCTCCTTTATTCTTATTGCTGTCCAGGGGAATCCTCCAAGCTAGGACTCAGTTAGAGACAAGAAACCATCAGCAAAACTTACAAAACAAGTTTTATCATTAATGTTTCTCACTTCATCACCAACTATAGCTATCAATCATCCTGCCATTGAAAGAGCAAGATCATGCACCAAATCATTTTACACTCAATTATATTGCCTAGGTTATCTATCTTAGGTTCTTGAAAAAATGATCCAAAAAGTAAATTCATAAAATAGTTATTACCAATATCTTCTAAACATTGATTCTCTCTTATCTTAATAAGTCCTTGAGGAATCCAAAGATTAATCAATGTTATTTTATCATATACAAAGTCTTTTGGAAATAAACAACAATATGCAAAAAATTGTTTCAATTGAGAAGGAAGTGTATTATAACTCAACTTTAGAGTTGGTATTATATTATTAGTTTCATCATTAGGAGGTATTGTGGAAAGTTCCTTATCCTTAAAAGCCATCCAAAATTCCAAACCCTGGAATATAACAGACTCCTGATAGACCTTAAAGCCAATGGCACACCTACACACTTTTTAACAACCTCTATCCCAATCTCCCGCTTGATTGTGTCAATGGACTATTGCTCATTTGCAAAAGCCTATTGTTTAAACAACTGCCATGACTTATCTTTTCCGAAACCCTTTAATATATATGGTTCTAAAGGCATAACTTATGCAACTCTGATAGAATGTGTATTAACTATAATTCTACTGCCTCTACTACTGTTGCCCAATAGATCTTTTAACTAGCACCATTTTTTAGAATCCTAATTCCAAACGTCATCTAATATAAGCAAATATCTCTGGCCATTGATTTTTCTACTAAGGAGGTCAACCAATGCATTCATTGTCTCATCTAGAGGTTTTTTGGTGTTAAACATCCTAATATTTTTCTTGCAATAATTTCTACATAAACACCATCCAAAACACAAACCCACATTTTAAGATGAAATTCTGTTGTGAAATTCTTGTCGTTATAAATAAGTTGGACAAGCGCAGTCTTTCCTACCCACGATGCCAACAGTTGCAAAAATTGAAATATTCACCTCAAGGTTGGCTTCGAGACGATCTATAACTGCCTTCTTATCATCCTCTAGACCAATAATTTCTTTCCCACCTAAATGGGAATAAGTATCCCTACCCCTGGCTTTTGTTTCTACATGGTGTTCTCCTAAGTGGAACTTCTCTTTCTCAGAGGATATATGATCTAATTTCTCCCTAATGTCCTTAATATTTTTGGCTATTTTAAAATCATCAAAGAACTACCCCGATTTGAATAAGAATATGCGTACCTTTTTTGCCTTCATACCTTGACGCATTCCTTCTTGTCGAAGAACTTCACTGGAAACAGAATCCAACAAATCATCCGCTTCGTATAGGACGTTTGTTAGCCTTTCGAGCCAGGGGTTAACTACACAGCTCTGAACCTCTTTCGCCTCTGCATCCTCAAGCACAACTTTGATTGCTCTGACCATACCTTCCAGCCTTTTAAGCTCTTTTTTGAGACCCTTGTATAGTCTAAACTATTCTATAGCCAGAGGTACGGCCACACTGTTGATTATTCCGCCGGCGACGCTAACAAGAGCTGTTGCTGCCATTCCTCGATGATCAAGGTGAAGAAAGGTAGCAAGTGCACTAAAAGAGTAACTATGAAAAAAAAAGAAGTGTAGAGCAAGCAATCATGAGTAAGAATGGCTTACATATTTGTAAGGATCAAAAGCGGAGATGGTACATCAACTTGCACATGTGTTTATCTTATGAACAATGAAACATGTAGCCATCACAGCCAACGCCCTGGCGGCCCACTCCACGATGGCATGCATTTAGGTGCCCTTTTGGCCTATGACATTTTCCGCCAAGTAGTCTTTTTTGTAGGTCACACCTTCTGTGGTTTGAACTGTAGATGTAGGGTTTGGCTTTGATACCAAATGTAATGAATCCAACGATTGAGTTAAAAAGCCTAACCCTATTGGCATAACGAGTTCAATTACTTTTAGGATTGTAATAAAGGCTCTAAAAAATTCTTTTTTTGGCAACCTAATTGTTAGAACTTGTAGCATGGCTGGTATTGGTTGAAAAGGGTAATGTTGCATCCTCCACTAAATGCCATATAAAATCTTCATGTAAAAGTCAGTGTTAATGTAAATGATAAGCCAAACAATGATGATAAACAATAATGTCTTGTATAAATTTCTTCATGTGATGGCTTTTGAATTTGGTGTTATTGTTCATTAATCTTTGCAGACTTCCAATTTTTTTTCTCTTTTGACATTCTAACATGCTTTGTTTTCCTTTTGTTTTCCTTATTGTTCATTAGAACAATTATTTGTTTTCCTTTCGTTATTTATCACAATCTTAACAAAATAACAGAGGCTCAAATTAATGTTTCCTTTCTAGTTAATATCCTTAACAACCCTATTTTAATAGATACATCATGACATTGTGGATTGAAGGGAAGCACCGAGTCCCCATTAATTGATTATAGAGACTTGTTCGAACAACCATGCGATATCGATATTTGCTATTTTTCTTGAGATGACAGAGCGGTCACCCCCTTCTGTTTTCTTGTTTTGTTTTTGTTCTTTTTTTAAACTACCTATGCTACTTAGCTTTTCATCGCGCTCCTGTGCTTTTGGCTTGAACATGGTTCAAAAATCACCATTTCCTGTGTTAACTCTCATCCACCAGTACATAAATCAACTGTTGGCATAATCATTTAAAAAAGTAAGAAATAATGAAATCGCCCACCCGTTGTTGAAAAGACAAATCAAAGGGGTTGCCTTTCATAATAGAAAAGGAAAGGGTACAATTGTGTCAACTTCCCATCTCTCATTTAATTTTGACCATTAGTAAATATATGTATGTTTTAACATGAGCCTTGAGAAGTGTTTTCTATTGTGTTTTTGTAGCTTCACTCAAGAAATTTGTTTCAATGTCTAGAAAACATTCCTTAGTTTGTTTATAAAGAGTATGAATTCTTATGAAAATTCACAAGAAAGCTCGTATGAAAGCTTTAAGAAACACAATGTATCTAAGGATTCCGAAGACACATAATCTAGTTAAATCGATTTTTCTTTACATTTGTTGAAGAACTAAAATTAAACCAAAAGAAAAGACATATACAGTTAGGGCAACACTCATATAGGCTTGGGTCAAAACCAAAGCCCAACCAATAAAAAATAGAGGCGGCCCAACTAACTAATATAGGTAGTCTAACTAACTAAATTACAAAGGGCCAACCTAACTACACATCCTAAAAACCCCTTCAAGTAGGTGATTTGTACAAATCAAATACATCAAGCTTGTGAAGAAGATAACTATGCTATCTACTACATAAAGCCTTAGTTAACAAATTTGCATGTTTTTTGTGCATGCGAATGCTATAAGTTTGAATCAAGCCCCTCTGCTGCTTTTCTTGAATGAAATGACAGTTAATCTCTATATGCTTGGTATGCTCATGAAAAATAGGATTGTTCGCAATGTGGATTGCTACCTCATTGTCACAATACAAAAAGATAAGCCAAGGGAAAATCAACCATAAGTTACCAAGAAGTCCATGCAACTAAACAATTTCACGGATAGCTGTGGCCATAGCTTTATACTCTACCTCAAATGATGATCAGGAAACCGTGACTTGTTTCTTAGTATTCCAAGAAATCAAAAAACCCCCTAACTTAATGCAAAAACCAGTGAGAGATCATCGTGACATCGGACAAACCGCCTAATCAGAATCACAAAAACCAATCATCTAAAAGTCTTTTTTAGAAAACATCAAGATTCCTAATCCTAGAGTGCCTTTCAAGTATTTAACAACTTTCATAGCCATGTCCATGTGTGAAGTTTTTGGAGAATGCATAAACTGGCTAAGTATCTAAATAAGATAGTTGCACTTAAAAAGTCATTGATATGGAACCAAATCTACTAATGGAGGGTCACTAACAGGAATAGGTACACTTGCATCATATTCCAAAGAAGTTATCTTCAAATTCTAATGTGTGGAAATCTTGCGTGGTCTAGCTTCAAAAAGTCTAACTTTAAAAATTAACTCCAATGCATGTTTGCGTTGATTGAGACAAATATCACTCTCTGTTAAGCAATCTTGATACCAAGAAATGATTTAGCTTGCCCTAAATCCTTCATGCGAAATTTAGAATAGAGATGAGACTTTACTTAAGCTATAGCCTCCTCATGATTGCCAATGATAAACATATCATTAACATAGATCAAAATAGCAACAACAGTGGGCCTATGTTGAAGTGTAAACAAAGCATAGTCATACCAAGATTGCTTAAAACTAGCTTCAAGGAGAGTAGTAGTAAATTTGGCATACCATTGTTATGAAACCTGCTTAAGCATATATATGGACTTAAGTAAATAACAAACTTTTGGGAGACTTATGGTAGAAGGCTGAATCCCTAGAAGTAAAGACATGTATACCTTCTCATGCAAGTCTCCATGGAACACTATGAATATCCATCTGATGAAGTGGCCAACAAAACATAAATGCCAAGGCCATGATACATTTAACAGTCACCATCTTGGTCATTGGAGAAAAAGTCTCCTCATAACCAATTCCATATTGTTGAGTGAATCTTTTAGCTACAAGGTGAGCTTTATATTTCTCAATAGATCCATTTATACAGTATTTTACCTTGTAAACCCATTTACATCTAATCGGCTTACAACTTGATGGCAAGTAAACCAACTTCCATGTTTAACTTGCCTTTAATACATGAAGTTCACTAGCCATAGCATCCACAAACCTAAGATCTTGAACTACTTGAGATAATAGAATGGCTTTCTAATGAAAGAGATGAAGGCAATAAAGGTGCAATGTATGGGAGATAAGTTGTCAAGGGTCACAAATTGTGACATAAAGTATGATATGTCTTAAGAACCCATTAAGTGGTTTCCATCAAAGTTAGAAGCTATATTATTGCAATAATAATCTTGAGTCCACATGAGAGGTTTAGACACACATTGGGAATGTTTGACAACAAGGGTAGTGACTACTAGTACTATCTTAGAGAACGGATCCACAATGGGTGAATCCATAGGGGATGAATTCATATGCTCAACAATTAATGAGTGAGAAGAAGATGGATCCTTATGTGGTAAGGAATGGGGTGTCTCAATAAAGACATCATATGAGGAAAAAATATTAGGAATGACATGCTCAAATGCTAACAATAGAGGACGATGTTCATTTGAATCATCTATTGACTATACTAAATATGGATTTGGATCTAAAAGGACAAAGGACTAGTCATCACTGAGTAGGGTGACAACAAAAGATGAATATGACTAAGCAAAGGGAAAAGTTGACTCATAAACCACAACATCTTAGACAGTGGAAAAGGTGTGTGTGGTAAGGTTAAAAACACGATAACCCTTTTGTGATGAGAGGTATCTAATAAAAACACATGGTCTAGCACAGGGTGCAAATTTGTCCCCATGCAAAATGATTATGACATAGCATAAGCACCTAAAGACCCTGTGATGTGATATACATGGAGATTTACCAAAAATAATGTCAAAAGGAGTTTTCCTATTTAGGACCAGTATAAGAAAATGGTTAATAATGTGGGTAGCAATCAAGACACACTTTTTCCAATAACAATCAGGAATATCAACTTGAAAATGTAAGGCTCACGCCATATCGAGGATATAACGATGTTTGCATTCAACTATACCATTATATTATAGAGTATGGACACATGAACTCCCGTGATGAACCCACGGAGCTAGAGGAAAGATGTACACTCATGACTAAAGAACTCAGATCCATTATCAAAGCGCAACCTATGAATACAAGTATGAAATTAGGTTTTTACCATAGTAAAAAAGGAACATAAGAAATACAATGCGTGACTTTTGTATTTTATGAGATACACCCAAGTTCCATGTAAGAAATCATTAACGATGGTTAGAAAGTAACATGAGCTATAATAATTGGGGTTTCAATGTAGGCCCTATATATTAACATATATTAACTTAAAAACAAAGTTTGTACTAGAAGTACGAGACGGAAATCGAAGATGAGTTTGCTTGACCAAAGGACAAATTGAAAACACTAAATGATATAAGCAACACTCAACCTTGCCCAACCCCAATATTGTCCTAGTCAAACGATTCTAGAAGAAACAAAAGTGTAGGTAGAAGGTGACCTAACAAGAATTGTCAAAGGTAAATTTGGAAACTGATAAAAGTTTGTACTTAAAAGAAGAAACATATAAGACGTCATAAAGTATGACAAAAAGAGAAATATGAATAATCCTAATGTGAGTAATAGCCACACTACTATTATCAAGCAATTTAACCTAAATAGGGTTTGATGTGTATGATATAATGTTCTCTATGCATGTGAGATCACATGTAATGTGGTTACTCACCCCTAAATCAATAATTCAATTAGATAAAGATGAGTTTTGTAAAGAATAAACCATACTTAAAAAGTTTGTCATGGGCTTAATAGGCCCAAAGTAGCTGAAAAGCTGAGCTACCTATTGATACTACTTAAGCATGAGGATCTGGCCAATAAGGATAGATGTTTACCAGACTTGACACTAACTACATGTGTTGATCTGGTACTTCTTCCTTTCTTTTTCTGATTTTTGAGCTTGTTAGGCAACCTAATCAATTGAAAATACTTATCCTTGGTGTGTCCTAGCTGATAACAATGCTTTTAAAAAAGCCTTCATCCTACTTGCCCAAATCCAACACCAAATGGGGCTCTTAAATTTCCCACAATAGTAAATGAGTTATCTCTTTGATTATTCCCAAACTCGCCTCAAAAGGACACAGGGGATTGCAAGACAAAGGTAGTCAAATCTATTCTTCCATTGTCAACTTGCGAACTACGCTAATGTTCCTCATTAGCAACCAACAAGAAAACCTTATTAAATGGAGGAATAAGGCTCTACGAAGTAATGTTACTTTTGACTGTGGCATAAATAGGCTTAAATCCAAATAGAAAATTCACAACACATCTAGACTCCCTCTCTACTACCAATAAACTCAGAAAATCACATGTGCAATTATTACACTTGCATTTAATCATCGGCAGACACTTATCTAGTTCTACCCATAAATTTGAGAGTCGAACAAAATACTTAGCAACGGATTCATTTGGTTGCTTTTTTACTTCTCAAATTTGTTGTTCCAAATCATATCCACGAGTACTAGTGATTTTGGAATACCTTGTCTCCAACATCTTCCAAGTAACACAAGTAATGGGAAAAAGAGAAACAACATTTGCAATTTCAAAGGAAACTAAATTCATCAACCAGGAAAGGACAACCATATTCCATTTGTCCCCTAGCCTACACCTTATTGTCAATTGGTTTGGGCAATTTTCCATTCACAAGGTCAATCTTATCCCTTGAATCGAGGACAATAAGCATCTTGTGACTCCAAAAGGAATAATCACTAGGTCCTACGAGGAGTTAAGGGACAAGGAACGTAGTAAGGACATCCTTAGGCACAAGAGACAATGGATCTTTCATCTTTGCCAGATTTAGAGCTTTCAACGACTCAAATTTATCACTTATGGCACTAGAATCAACCAACGATAAGGATGACAACGATGGGTTGAGAAACTGAGTCTTTGCCACATCATGCAAACTAGGTCGCACACATAGGTAGGGATCTGACCTGAGGACCCAAACCCAACTAATGATGCATTTAAGCACCTTTAGTGAAATGGTGCGCTTAGCACCCTTAATGAAACGATGCACTTAGCACCCTTAATGAAACGGTGTGCTTAAGCACATAAAGAGAAAACAATGCATTTGTGAGAGAGACGAGTTGTAAATGGAATAAGGATCCAACCAACAAGTGAGATGATGCATTTTAAAGCGTTTAAAAAATTGGGTGAAATGGTGCATGTAGGTTTCGGAAAAATCTCCTAACCTAGATGAAACACATCATTTAGAAATGGCTTTATGACAAAAATCGTTTTCCCAAATAGATCAAACAACGAAAGGCTATGAGAGAACTAAAAAGGGGAAGAATGAAATCAGAACAAGAAGTAGAAATTGAAAAAACTAAACATAAAACACATAAGAGAAGAGGATCGGGGCACAAAACCTTTTCTCAACCAACACGAAGCAAAGGGAAAAGTATCATTTTGGCTTTAAACAAATAGAGGATAGAAAGTAATACGAAGAAAGAAAAGAGGCATAGGAAACATATCAAATTAATCAGAACCTTAGGCTGACTCCAATACCATCTAAGAAACACAAAGCATCTGAGGATTCCAAAGACACATAATCTAGTGAAGTTGATTTCTCTCTATATGTGTTTGAAGAACCAAAATTACACAAAAGAAAAAGACATATACAATAAGGGCAATGCTCGTATGGGCTTGGATTTGACCCAAGCCCAACCAATAAATAATAGAGGCGGCCTAACTAACTAACTAAAGTACAAAGGGCCGACCCAACTGCACATCTAAGCAACAGGTATATTGTCAATTATATTCAGCAAGTCCTTCTGCTATTTCAAGTGTGGCATCCTAAATGTTACTGTACCCCACAAATTATGACTGACTGACACTCCAGTTGCTCTTATCCATTAGCTATCATTTCAAATTAGCTGTACTAGATTCATATCCTTCTCCAACGTTCGATATTTTTGTATCTTTACGTCGTTTCGTACTTCATCTCCTCATTCAAATTAGCTGTACCAGATTTATATCCTTCTCCAACGTTTGATATTTTTGTACCTTTACGTCGTTTCGTACTTCATCTCCTCGCAGTGCCTGTTGATATTTGATAGTGACTTAACAGGCTCTTTTGATTTCAGCCACGCAAACGACCCTGG
Source organism: Casuarina cunninghamiana (assembly GCA_028551485.1). NCBI lineage: Eukaryota > Viridiplantae > Streptophyta > Magnoliopsida > Fagales > Casuarinaceae > Casuarina > Casuarina cunninghamiana. The sequence continues at coordinate 3,090,803 of CM052363.1, read as the reverse complement.
ATGCTTTGAAAAGCTCTTTACTTGATAACCTAAATGGGCAGAGCTTACACTGAAGAACCAGCGTTACATAAAAAGGGTCAATGTTAATGGTGACAATATGCGAAAACAGTAATAATAACTGTTAGCTAACTGTTGCTTGGGCAGGTTCCTCCGCACGTGATGGATTTTGGTGCTTGATGCCTAGCTTCTCTTTTTGATTCTTACGGTATTTCAGACATGGTGCTGCATCTCTTATTTTCCTGTTCCCATTACTTTTAGAGAACACGCGGATCAATCGGTCAATGGTTCAGAAAAGGAACTGGATGGCCAAAGCTTCTATTGGAAGTTCCCAAAGCTGAACAAAGATGACGCAACCCACGTGAGTTTCGGGAAAACGGTCATGTAAATAAAGATTGAATGAAACAAGTTTGTACCAACGGATACATCGAGTTCGAATGACCATTTATCCATGTTGGTCTTCCCTTCAATTAAACTCAGTGTTTTACCATTTTATGCAGTCATTTTATCTTCTTATAATATAGCCGTCATGAATTGCTTGCTGTGCTTTTGACTCGTACAATTGGTTTAACTTGTAAATTTGTATCTAGGTCTTGTATAGATACAGACCATGTAATTA